>NQVE01000186.1:0-37500 GCA_003260385.1 Cuscuta australis
ACCAATTGTATCGGAGCAGTTCTTCTCACTATCTACGTTTAGATTAACGAGAAGCGATCAAAATGGTGAACAATATGGATCACGGGTTGCCCAAGTTTTCTCTTCTAGGTTATGATGATTGGAAGATCATGATGGAAGCACACCTCTACGCTCTACATGATTGCATGTGGATGGTGCTTGAGGATGGACCCTTGAAATTCAAATGGAGAATCCTGAGAGGAATCCAGCAACTCCAGACGTAGTCCAGTACATTCCAAAGCCCAAGGAAAAATGGATGATAGAGATTGCAAAAGCACAATCTGATAACGTCGCCAAGCATCCATCTTCAAGACACTTGACCCATCACCTTCTCCAAAATTAAGCACCTCAAGACTGCCATGGAGATATGGCAAGGTCTTGGGAAGCTATGTGAGGGTTCAGAGGACTTGAGAAAGCAGAGATAGAAGTCCTGCTTGAGAAGTTCAAAAGCTTCAAAATGCTTCCGGAGAATCATTTGATATGCTGATGAAAGATTCCACAAAATCTTGAATGATCTTGCATCACTTAACCACGTTCTTTCTCCCAAAGAAAGAATGTAAGGTTGCTAAGATCTCTTCCAACTGAGTGTACACCAAAGCCACAGCCATGGAAGAAGGAAGAAATCTGGAGAACTACACTGTTCAAGTCTTCTTGATGAGCTCAGAAACCTATGAGCACGAGCTGAAGAAGAAGAAGGAAGAACAAGTCACTCCCTTCCCCACGCACTGATGACAACTCCAAGAGTCCATCAAGTGAAGGACATGCCCAAGGAACTGTGACACACCTCCTTCAGCCAGCCGTCAAGTTCAAAAATGGAGAACTACGATGAGGAATTTGCCATGATGGTCAAGCAATTCCGGAAGTTCAAAAAGTTCTTCAAGAAAGCTGACTCAGTCAGAAGGCCATCCAAGGAAAGCCACAGGTAAGTGACTCTCCTCCTGAATCTTATTTGTGTTACAACTGCAGGAGCCTGGCCACTGGAAGTCAGCGTGCCCGTACCCAAAAGTGGAGAAGTACGGAGAAAGAGAAAGGAACGAGAAGAAAAAGAAGGCAATGGTTGCTGTTGAAAGTGACGAGTCATCCAGCTCAAGCTCGATGAAGAAGCTCTCGTCTGCATGGAGCGCAGAGCTGAAAAGTCCAACCATGAGGATAGGTGGACCATGTCAGAAGATGACACTCTCTGCCTAATGGCCAAAGATGATGCTGATCAAGAGGTAACCTCACAAACCTCCTGCTCATCTTCTTATGAAAGCATACCAACTTCTGAAAATCTTTTTGACCAGTTCAAAAAGATGATGAAAGACTTTGAGGAGATAAATCTCAAACATTCTTCCTTAACAGAGGAGAACAAACTATTGAGTGAAGAGAATCTCAAGTTGACTGAAGGTCGGAAAAGTCAACTGAATGAGATCACTCAACTCAAGACTGAAAATGAATCTCTCTCTGAAAAGGTGAAATCCCTTAACAAAGAACTAGGGACTCTTAAGTCAAAAGAGGCAGTGGATAAGCTTCTTGAAACGACCAAACATAAGGGTCGTGAAGGACTTGGGTTTGACTCCTCTAGCTCTAAAAGGAAAGGGAAAACAACTTTCATCCCTCCTAAACCTACGGCTAAACCAAATAAGCAGAAAGGGAAGGAAAAGGAAAAACCAACAGCAGTTTCCAAAAAGGTAGTCCCTCCTAAGAACTATAGGAAGCTGGACAAACCTCAAAAAGGAAATAATTTCAGAAGAAAACCTTCTAACCCCCATTATACACGAGGCTATACCCATTATGGGGTAGACAGGAGTTTTCCAAGAAATTCTGAGTGGAGAACTATGCCAAGATATAGTCACCCTCCACCCCAGAAGCTATTTGTGCCACCTAAGTATGCTTATAACCGACACAGGACACACTATGCACAACCTAGACAAAATTATAGGTCTTATCAACCTAGGTTTGCTAGGAGGAAACAGGAAATAACACCTCGTGCACGTAGGAAGTTTTATGCCTACAACTATGATTACAATCCCAACAAGTTAGAGCTACAAGGAAGATTCCCTGCAACTTCAAACTTGATGTAGGGACACACACCATTAACTACACCGGACCCAAACTTAATTGGGTACCAAAATCTTCCTCCTTCTAATGCAGAAAGCCACTAAGTACCCAGGTGTCTGGTACTCAGACAGTGGCTGTTCAAGACACATGACGGGTGATGCGAGCCTTTTGAGCAATCTAATTCCCTATGATGGTCCAAGAGTTACTTTTGGAGGAAGCAATGATTTCGGCCTTACTAAAGGCTAGGAAATATTGTGTACAAGGACTAACCATCCAAGCTGTATCTTATGTTGAAGGGCTCAATTACAACCTTCTTAGCATAAGTCAGTTTTTTGATAAAGGTTACTCCTTGGAATTCTGCAAGGACATGGCATCTCTCAAGAACATCTCCACAAATGAAGTCATTCTCTCTGGGAAGAGAATCAGAAACATCTATGAAGTAATGTGGGACAATGTCAAGGAAGCATGCCTAATCAGCAAAGGTGACACTAACCTTCTATGGCTTTGGCATAAGAGGTTGAGTCATCTCAACTTCAAAACCCTCAACAAGCTGTCCAAAGAAGAGTTAGTAGAAGGTCTTCCCAAAGCGGCATTCAGAAAGGAAAGTATTTGTGATGCTTGCCAAAAAGGAAAGCAAGTCAAGTCCACCTTCAAGGCAAAATCGGCACCCTCAACTACAAGGATATTAAGTCTTATTCACACGGACTTATTTGGCCCTGTTACTCCAATAAGTCTAAGTGGAAAGAAATATGTCCTGGTGGTAGTTGATGATTACTCAAGATACACGTGGATAATCTACCTCAACAGCAAGAAGGAGACTCAAGGGAAACTCACCAACTGCATGAAGCTGATTCAAAACCAAGCAAGTCAGACCATTCAGAAGATTAGATCTGAAAAAGGCACATAATTCCTAAATGAAATCATCATTCACTACTCTGAAGAAAACGGAATTCTTCATAGACATCTGCAGCAAGGACACCTCAACAGAATGGTGTAGCTGAAAGAAGGAACAGAACCCTGAAGGAAGCAGTGAGAACCATGCTAGGAGAAGCTTCCTTACCAAAGAGGTTCTGGGCTGAAGCAGTTAACACAGCCTGCTATACTCAAAATAGGAGTATGATCTATAAAAGGCACAACAAAACTCCCTATGAACTGTGGAATGGGAGAAAGCCTAATATATCATATTTCCATATTTTTGGGAGCAAGTGCTTTGTGTTAAACAACGGGAAGAATCATCTGAACACTTTTGATGAGAAGTCAGATGAGGCCATCTTCCTAGGATATTCCATGGTGAGCAAGGCATTCAGAGTCTTCAACAAAAGAACCATGATCACTGAAGAGTCAATACATGTTATCTTTGATGAAAAACATGTGGTTGACAAACCATCAAAGCATGATCATGAGGTTCTAGATCTATCAGACAAGGATGAAGAAGTCAATGAAGAAGATAGAATGAAACCTACGGAGTTCATTCCATTCAGAAGTCTGCCTCTGAAGACTTCACTGAGGAATCCGGATTTAGACAGTGCTGAGCCCTCCGGAAATCTTGACCAGCCTTCCAATATTCCGGATATCTCAAACGGCAACAATTCCGGAAATGGCGACCCAGTGCCAATCTATCCGGAAACACCAACAACCTCTGTTCTTCAACCAGAAGCTGAACTAAATCAACCAGTCAATCCAATCAACACAATCTTCGTTGGTTAAGGATCATCCTCCTCAACAGATCATTGGAGATTTTCAATCTGGTGTTCGCACAAGGAGCGCCCAACAGAATCTGGAAGCTATGCTTGCTTGTTTCATCTCACAAGTAGAACCAAAGAATATTGAAGAAGCTCTAGCTGATTCTGATTGGATCAATGCAATGCAAGAAGAACTCAACCAGTTTTCCAGAAATGATGTCTGGAAACTTGTTCCCAGACCTACTCATCAACATGTCATTGGGACAAAGTGGGTCTTCCGGAACAAGATGGATGAAAACGGCGTTGTTGTCAGAAACAAGGCCCGGTTAGTTGCTAAAGGATATTGTCAAGAAGAAGTATAGATTTTGATGAAACCTTCGCTCCAGTTGCAAGACTTGAAGCTATAAGGCTGTTTCTAGCCTTTGCTACTCATAAGGACTTCAAAGTCTATCAAATGGACGTCAAAAGCGCATTTCTCAACGGAAACCTAGAGGAAGAAGTGTATGTAGAACAACCTCCAGGATTTGAGTTACACACTAAGGGATATCAGGTGTATAGACTCAAGAAGGCGCTATATGGACTCAAACAAGCACCAAGAGCTTGGTATGATACATTGTCTCAATTTCTTATAGACAATGGATTTACCAAAGGAGTAATTGACAAGACATTATTCAAGCTACAAGATGGAGAAGATCTCCTATTAGTTCAGATCTATGTGGACGATATCATATTTGGCTCAACGAAGGAAGATCTATGCACCAAGTTTTCAACCCTCATGCAAGGAAAATTTGAGATGAGCATGATGGGGGAACTCAACTACTTCCTTGGCCTTCAAATCAAACAGAGAAGTGAAGGCACTCTCATCAATCAAGCTAAATATACAAGGGATCTTATCAAGAAGTTCAATGTTGATCAGAAGTCATCCGTTTCTGTCCCCATGAGCACATCCACCAAACTTGATATGGATGTAGATGGAAAGGATGTAGATCAAACTCTCTACAGAGGGATTTTCGGATCTCTACTTTACCTTACTGCAAGCCGTCCGGATATCTCATATGTAGTAGGTGTTTGTGCCAGATTCCAGTCAAAGCCAAAGGAAAGCCATCTGATAGCAGCTAAAAGGATTCTTAGATACCTCAAAGGAACTCAGAACATGGGTTTGTGGTATGCTAAGAGCAATTCATTTGAGTTAGTGGGATACTCAGACTCTGACTTTGCCGGATGCAAAGTTGACCGGAAAAGTACATCTGGTACTTGTCAATTCATTGGTGGAAATCTTGTTTCTTGGTTCAGTAAGAAACAAAACTCCATTTCTACATCTACAGCAGAAGCAGAGTACATTGCAGCTGGTAGTTGTTGTGCTCAAGTTTTGTGGCTAAAGCAACAACTACTGGACTATGGAATCAAAACAAAGGAAGTGACAATCTTTTGTGACAATCAAAGTGCCATAGCCATCTCTCAAAACCCAGTGCATCATTCTCGCACTAAGCACATGGATGTCAAGCATCACTTCATCAGAGAACATGTGGAAAAGAAAGATATCAAAATTGAGTATATCTCAACTGAAGAACAACTGGCGGATATCTTCACCAAACCACTAAGTGAAGCCAAGTTTTCCGATTTGCTTCACAAAATTGGTCTAATTCAATTAGACTGAATGTAGTGCACGTGGCAGTTCACTTTCCACGTCTGTCAAAATGATGGGTGGGAACGTGGCCTTGGGAACAGTATCGCCACTAGCCGCATAAATCGCCCACATTAAAACCCAATCGCCACTATTCAGATCTCAACCGCCCACTCAAAAATTCTTCGTCATCTTCTTCGCGAAAAATTCTCAAGAACTTGCAAGAACCCTAGGTCTCTCTTTCTCAAATTTTCACCCAAATTCCTGAGAAAATGAAGCTTGTCGGTGCAAATGTCCACTTTCAGAAGTTAGAAGCCAAGTGCTCATCCCCAACATTCTTCCAAAGCTATCTGCAGATGATAGCCGCTCAAGAACTCTCTGAATTTCTTCAAATGGAGATTCGCCTCAAATTCGAGGAAGAAGTTCTTGAATTCTACAAAAATGGAGAAATCAAATCTGCTCAGTCAAAGAAAAACCCACAGAGGACATTTCCAGTCATCAAGTCCACTGTTGGAGGTACAAGAGTGAAGCTTTCGCAAAAGAAATTGGGAGAAAAGCTTTGCCTTCCAAATTCTGGAGTTGAAGTTGGAAAATTTCCAGTCAAAAATCTGGACTGGAACATCATTGGAATCTCTGGGCAAGCTCCCTCTGGCCCAGCAAAGAAAGCAGATCTGAACAACGATTACAAGTTGGTTTTGGAACTGGTCATCGCCTGCCTCGAATGTGGGAGTGGAGGTCATGCCGATGACATCACCAAGGAGAGAGCCTTCATCATCAACGCTCTCATTACCAAAACTAAGGTAAACTGGGCTGCACACTTTTTCAATTCCATCTCAAAGCATTTGGGAAAGCCCAACCAGAAATATCTTTGTCAAGGACTATACCTTGGACATATTTTGGAGTCTATGGGTATTGCTTCTAAAGGAAAGAAGTATGGAGAAAGATACTGGCTATACTACTTATCCTCCAAAGGAGAAAACAGAGCCAGTGCTAGTGCCACTGCAGAAGATAGCTCATCAGATAATGTCCTACTCATCCATATGGCAAAGACTGCCAAAAGAAAGCAAGTGGTGTCCCCCTCTCCCTCCATTGAAGCACCACAGAACCTTGCCTTGGTATGTTTGGAAGAAGAAGAAGAAGTCTCTAACCATGGAGAACTTCAAAAGAAGAAGAAGAGAAAGATCAACTCTTCATCAACATCTGAAAATGTCAATCCGGATGAGTTGAAGGAGAAGGAAACTGCTGAGGAAACCTCTATTCAAAACCGGAGCCCTCAACAATTTGAAGAAGAAATTCCTCAAGTCCAAAGCCTTCCAACCTCATCTCAGCCTCATACAGATGATGCTGACAACAAATTCTGGCAGCTCTACTATAATTGGAGAGCTTGGAAAGTTGGAAATTCAGAAGAACAACTGTTGGATTGGGACCAACAGCTGAAGAATGAGAAGATTATCAAGAAGTGCTTAGGTATTCCAGTCAACCACAACTGTGAAGATATTTTGAATGATTACTGGGTATGGCAAAAGAACCCTGAAGACCTGCATATGGAATACTTGGCCAACACACCAGTTTCAGACTGTGAAGCAGATGATGAAGACACTGCAGTCTTTAAGCCAGTCTTCTCAAAAGCCACAGAAGATCAAATGGCTCTCACTTCTGAAGAAATAGCTGTTTTGGAAACAACAGCTGAGGATTTCCCTATCTTTCCGGAAACCTCACCTGCGTTTGAAATGGTTCTAACTGAAACTGTTCAAGAGAAGGCAGCCTCTCCCCCACAAGAGCAGAACCAGGAAGCAACTGAAGAAGAAGAATTTCAGCGACTGATCCAATCTCAAGTGCTCGAGATCCTCACAACTCCTTGTGAGATCTCCAATCAGCACAACTTGAGATTCTGGAAAAGTCAGCAAAAATTCCGGAACAGTCAGCTATTCCAGAAATCATGGAGAAAGCAGTAGAAGTCCAAAGGCACTCTGGAAAAGTTGAGAAGGAAACTTAGATGGAAGAAGTGGAGGTCTCTCAAACTCCAATAGCCATTTTTGAAGAACCAAATGAAGCTGAAGATAGTGACTCCCTCTCTAGATACATATCAAATTTTGCACTTGATGAAGCAGAAGGAGAATCTGAGAGGACACTAAAGATCACTGATGAAGAAGATGTGCAAGAAGATGCTGAATCTCTTCCTTTGCAACTCTTTCAAAGGACATCATCTCCTCATCAGGTAACCAATTTTCACTTCCATAGCTCTTCCACTCCTACTCTTCCGGATGAGATACCGGAAACCTGGACAAAGAAGGTCCAAGGGCTGATTGAGTCAGCCCTAGTATCTCAACATGCCTCCTTTAGGCAAGAGATAGAGCTAATGGAAGCCAAACACACTGAGCTAATAGAGAAATCTGAAGAGAAACACAGCGCTGATCTCAAGGAGATAAGTAAATCAGTAGAAAAGACTCTAGAGATCATCTCTCTATTGAGTAAAACTGTGAGCAATACGATGGAAATATACACCTCTGACAGTCAACTGCAATTCAATGAATTCAACAAAGTCAAGGAGCAAATAGCAAATGTCACAGTTGGTCTACAAAAACAGATGTCCCTTCTCCAAATGGACATCAGATCAGCCCTAGCAATAGCTTCAGCAAATCAGGTAGTAACCAAAGACTACTTGAAGGTGATCATTGACAATCAAAAGGAAGCATACAAGCTGTTCAGACTTATTGGTGCACATTCTGGGAACCGCAAGATGGAAGTGATTGTCCAACAACACAGTCCATCTCCAATACCACAGCTCCCTATTGCAGTCAAAGAAGGAGAAGCATCTTATATCCCTTCTCATCTGAACATGACTAATCTGATCCTTGAAGCACAGCAAAGAAATCCGGAAAACTCAGCACAGCACCTATCCAGCTCAGGACTGGATGGAACAGAATTTATAGGTGCAGTTGCTGACCACTTCTCAGATGCTGCTCAATCAGAGGAAAGGCGTGAAAATTTAAGGCGCATCAAAGAACTGTGTGGGAACATGCAGGGCATCAGTGAGGTTGCCGGATCTTCAAAACGCAAAAGGAACTGAAGGTTCTTTTCATCAAACCAGGGGGAAAGTATGTGAAAACATTTGTTTTGATGAAAACACCTTCTTGTTTAAACATTGCTTGATTGGTTTAAACATTGCTTAAGTATGATTTTGTCTTAATTATTTTTCTGAAGCGCATACATTCAGGGGGAATGTATTTCAGGGGGAACTTACCTAGTTTTGGCTAACAATTGTTTTTGGCTATGAATTATTGATGAGCTCTAAGCAATGGAAGACGGATATCTCAGTTTTGGTACTAAAATTGGAAATCTCCGATTCAGGTACTTTACAAAATCTGCCTTCTTAAACTAAGCTTTAGTCCTTAATTCATTTCCAACCAGCTCTAAAAGTACTGGTCCCTAGGATGTTTAAAAATGTACAGGACTTTGGAAAAATAGTACCACTTTTCTTTTAAATATTCATATTTGTTTTGGTGCTACCTCGTCCTAAGCAGAAATTAGAACTATAGGGAATGAAAAATGATAGTCTTATTTTGGGCCTTGAGAACCCAATAGGAATAATTTCCCTTTAGTACATAGCTTTCTTTTCTTTTTGGGCCACTCTTTTGGGCTTAGCCAAACTAAAACAGTTACGTTTCTCAAACCAATCGAAACTGATTTTCAAATTAAAACAGTTTCAATTCTTTGGTAACTGGTAAAAGATTCCTTTTACTTTTCAACTTCTTGGAAGTTGAAACTCCTTTACTCTCACCGTTCCAACTACCCACTTAATGGAACCTGTGAACCTTCTCTTCTCCTATTTAAATCAAGATATCTCAATCCATTTCCATCACAAACAACTCTCTCAATATGAAAAGTCCCCAAACTCACTGTCTAAGGAACACACCAAGAAAAATATCCTCAATGGAGAAATTTTTCTTTCTCACCCTCATAGACGGCAATGGAAGAAGTCTATTGAGAAGAAAAGACTTTTAAGGTCTATGGTGAGAATCTCGGCAGTAGAGAAGGTCTATGGTGGAAATCTCGTATTTTTCAGTATTAGACCATACACCTTCTCTGGAACAACACTCCCTCTATCTTTCTTCTTATTTTGAGAGATGTGTTGCTTCCAAGATCTTAAATATCCACTTTGGATATTAAAGATCTATCAAACGCAACGCTAACAGCTCTGCCAAGCAGAATCTGGTGAAGCTGAAAACAGTCAATGGTGGAAGAGATCACAAAATCTCAAGACAAAAACTTGGTTTAGGAATTATTGTAATTTGAATTGTACTTGTTTAAGAGTTTTTGTTAACAAGCTGTATATTATGAGAAACTAAAAGAAAGTTACAAAATTAGTTCTCAGTACAGCGACCGAAACTCTTAAGCACTTGTTTGTCATCATCAAAAAGGGGGAAATTGTTGGGAAAAATATTATAGATTTTGATGATGATGTATTTAGAATGTATTAGGGACTTTAGGTCTCCCCCAATATTCAATGTAATTTTTCTTTTTAGAAATATTGTCAAAACCGAGCTCTTGAGATTTCCAATAAAGCTGTGATATTTCTTTAAGCGTTTTGATGCCTGAAGACTTAATTAAATTTAGTGATATGGAAATTGGATATCTTGATCGGAAATGTCAGAGACAAGTAAGGATTTCTCAATCAGATGAAAATCCTCAGATCCGGAAGACTACATAAGAACCGGATGTCTCGCTACAACCCGCTGAAGGCTAAGTCATCCAAATCGGAAGACTAGCGCGGATCTCTCTCTCACCCGGAAGTCTGAGAATGACTTCTCCGGATTTGTCAGCGAAGAACCGGATGCCTCAAGGAAGACCGGAATTCTCAGAAAACGGACAAGTGAGAAAGGACTTAGATAATTATCTAAGTCTTGAATGAAGAAATTCTACCCGTTAGTAAGGAAAAATCAATCTCTTGATTTTCAACGGCTAGATTGAAGATAATTATGCTGATTCAAAAACAAATGACTCGAAGACAAAGTCTGAATCTCCAAAAATTGAAGAACCTGTCCAAAATTCCTAAACAAGCACTAGAAGACAAACAGAGTAAAGTGCTACAGTCTTGAATTCTTGAACAACGGCTAAAAGACAGATTCTGTGGAAGAAGGAATCCTTTCTCAACAATTGGGTACGTCCAACCACCCACTTCAATGAAGAATCTTCAAATCACAATCTTCATTCAAAATTGAAGCCAGCAAATGCAACGGATAATATATTATGATTCAACGGATAGATTATCCAATCCAGCTATAAATAGCATCCTTGGAAGACTGAAGAGAGTACGATGAGATACGTTGATACAATCACACAACGAAGCAATCACTAAAGCTATCTCATTCACAGTTAGCCCAAAAAGCTTGATAAAGAGAGATTTCTAAACTCCTTATCCAGAAGCAAACTTCTCCTCCTTCCAAAAAGCTATAGTGTAAACACTTGAAGGTTTCCTTGCCTCAAGCACCACACCACGTTGAAGGATATTACTTTTGATCAAACTTATTGATTAAAAGGGGTAGGTCAACTCTCTTACAAGTTGATCTTGCAAGTCCTATTGTTCGGATCTTGCAGTTGTTGAAGAAGCTTGACCTTCGAAGGAACAACAAAGCCAGCACGAGTGCAGTAGCAACATTGGTCTTGTGAAGATATACCGTGCAGAAATTCACACAAGTGTAACTGTTGGTTCATTATTCAACAACCAACTACATAGTGGATTTTGAGGACGTAGAAGGATTACCCCACCTTCGAACCTCGTTAAAGTTTGCGTGTCTCTCTCTCTTATCTTTATTCTTACTTGCAATTATATTAACTGTGAAAACTAACCTATCCATATTGATTACTGCTCACTCCACCCACCAAATTCCGCACACAATCTAAAGTTCACAAGGACTCTAGATTAACACTCATTTTCTGGTTTTCAAAAGAAACGAAAAAGATTTTAAACCTGTAACAAAGTCTATTCACCCCCCCTCTAGACTTTGTATTTCACCACTTTGGGACCACCATTTGTGTTCTTAGACACGTGGAGAGAAAGTATTTCTCTCGTTTGATTCAAAGGAAGGGCTGTTTCCTTTGAAGGATTCGTTGAGGTTCGTGTGACTCGAATTCTCAAGTTGTAAGGGTTTGTTAAGCACCGTTAAGCTTAACGAGATAGTAGTGTAGCTCGAGAGAGTCTCTCAGGAGGCTGGACTAGCCACAAGTTGCGGTGAACCAGGATAAAATTCGGTGTGCCTCTTACTCTTCTCCTTACTTCTCTTTTGAATTTTTAATTTCTGCGATTTCTACGATCAAACGCTATTCACCCCCCTCTAGTATTATTCTAACAGTTTAAGTGTCTGATTAATAATTGTCTTACTAAGAATAGCTAATAAGAGCATTGTTATGATCTAGCCTTAGACTAAGAATAGCTAAGAGCATTATTATGATCTGGCCTTAGACTAAGAATAGCTAAGAGCGTTGTTATGATCTGGCCTTAGATTAAGAATAATTTAAGAGCACTATTGAAATAGTATCTGAATTGAATAAAATGTGTTGATATGAACTGAATAATATCAAAACTGTGAATGTTTGAAATGAACATTGTGTGCATGATATCAAATGATTTGATTATGAATTTAGATTCAGTTTCTATGGATGTTCGACGCATTAGATATGCTTACTCAGCTTTACCGCTGAGCGTGTAGTGTGTTTTATTTGCTACACGCAGGTAATCAGAAAGAACAATGTGATCCTGGTGGCAGATGGGGCGAGATTGTCGGGATGGATGTGACAAGTTTGAAATGATTTATGATATGTCAATATTAAATTCGCTTCCGCAATATTGTTGAATACTCCGTACTGTATATGTTATGAAAAATATTATTGGGATTAATAAAGTGTGTTTGAAAAGTTTTAAATTTTTACGATTACCAAGTTAAATACTTTAGTCCGAATGGGGCTGCAGACCTGGACGGATTAGGGTGTTACACAGCATCATTAAAACATTATTATAATTTAATTAAAATAAATTTAATATAGTAATCAATTCAAATTCAAAAAGTTTCAGGCCACCCATTTCACCGAGCATCACTGACCAACCAGACTACTCATCTAATCCTTGAGTCCTACTTACGTGCACTCAAAGACAACAAAGACTACACGCTCAGCTGAGTGAGTAAATATCTAATGCTAGAACTAACTAAAAGACTGGGATGCATCAACATATAATCACACAATATCAAAAAAATCAACAAACATCATTATTCAACATCATGATTAAATATATATTCACTTCAGATCTTGCATGATCATAGTATACTTAACCTACTTTGTTAAAGTTCATTATAACTAACTAGAGTCATGGATATCCAAGCACTACCTAGACCCGCTCTCAATACCTAACAAATTTCTTTTAGGTGAGTTGGAACCCGAATCTGGCAACTACCAGACAGGTTCCAAACTCTTGTACGTACATTTTTAACCTAAACCCGTGAGATCTTACTTATACATATACATGTGTGGCATGACAAATTTTTATGCCATAACCACTTAAAATTTATTTTTTATAAAAAATAATTATGTGCATGCTATATAGACCCAATCACGGGCCCGGGTTTTGAGCCCGCCTGCAAAATACCGGTCTTGGGCTTGACATTTTAGGGTAACAGGCCAGGCTTGGGCCTTATAAATGACGGCTCGAATTGTTTTAGGGCCGGATTGGGTTTTATGATCAAGCGCATGGGCCGGGCCAGCCCAATAATTTAAAATAATTATTATTAGTATATTTATAATAAAACAACAATAACAACATTAATAATAATAATAAAGAATAAAACTATTTCAAATTATTATAAACACGCATACATACTTCTATGGAGAAAAACTTCATTATAAGTATATATAATAAAATGAATACATCTTTACTACTCCGTATTGTTTGCAACGTATCACACATTGGTTATCATATTCCAATACATAATATTTCGTACTCCATGCATAGTAGCAATATCAAACAAAATACATACATACATACATACATACATACATACACACATACATACATACATAGATAGATATATATATATATATATATATATATATATATATATATATATATATATATATATATATATATATATATATATATATATATATATATATATATATATAATATATATATATAATATATATATATATATATATATATATATATATATATATATATATATATATATATATATATATATATATAATATATATATATATATATATATATATATATATATATATATATATATATATATATATATATATATATATATATATATATATATATATATATATATATATATATATATATATATATATATATATATATATATATATATATATATATATATATATATATAGAATTTTTGAAGCCCGAAGCCCGCGGGTATCCATACGGGCCGGGCTAAGGCTTTAATTGTTAGGCCCGTTATACGGGTCAGGCCGGGCTTGGGCCTAGAAAGTTCTCGTAATGTAGTGTCTCGGTCCAGCCTGCACTTTGATAAGGTCTAATGCTATAGCATAGTTTTGATTTACTTATACCCATATTGTAATGATAATACATGCACACTAAAACTAAAAAAAAATTGCAACAATCTAAGCCCATGCATGGAATTCTACCTCCACTAGCTACATGATTGGACAATTGAGCTTATCATTTCATTATATATTTCCATCGTGTTTCATCGCCTTATTCAGTGCTGATTCGATATCAATTGGGCACCAATATGAGGTCTTATCGAGTGAGTAGCTAAAAAAAGGTGAACGTGTGTCATAGTGATATGAACGAAAATGGGGTGTGATACGAGTTTAAAAAGAGTTCTTTTTGTTATTTTTATGAAAGAAAAAAAATTAGGAAGAGAAATATGGAGAGTTTGCAAATGAGAGAATAAAAATAAGAAGGGATATGCCAAATCAGTGTAAAGAGAAATGACACTCTTATCTTTAAATTAATATTAACTATATAATTTAATAAAAAACTACACTTAATTAAATATCTAGACCCTAATATTCACACTTTTTTCAACAACCAGCATGCATGAAATCGAAACAAAGCCAGGAGGGATAGAATCCCAGTATAACTTATTGGCTTGATCGAAAGCGGTAGAGGCCAAAGAGTGAGCAATAACATTAGCACTACGAGGAATAAAATTAAACGAGCAAGTATTGAAGGGGTCTAAATTTTTCTTACAATCAAAAGTAATGATGCCAACATGGGACATATCTTCCTTAGAATTGTGAGCAAGATTTTGACATAAAGTAGAGCAATCTGAAAACACCCGGACATATAAAAATCCATGACCCTTCAACCACAGAATCACTTCTTTGGACGCTAAAGTTTCTACCATTAACGCACTCAAACAAGGAGGAAGTGGGCCGTTCACGACACCCATGAAAACTCTAGCAAAGGAAACAATAAGAAGATGTGCAAAAACTGCCACCCTGAGTCGTGGATAAACCTGCATCCATGAAACAATAAGAATATGAGCAAGACAATAAGAAAACCACTTTTAAGAGTTAGTATAATATAGAGATTATGTATTTTAGTAAAATAGCATCGTACTGTTGTAGATTTCACTCAAGGAGAAACACATTACATAAACTTCCAAATTGGCATTCTAAGTGAGTTGGCCAAAATACATATGCATTTCCAGGCATAATATGAGCTCAATATTACAAGAAAGAACATGAAAAGGTACCTAAAATTGGCCTTGGATAATCTTGGTCGTGTAAAAGGAACAACCACATGACTTTGAGAGACTTATATCTTACCGCATTATTAAGCTCATAAAACCCATTAAAAAAGTATGATTGCAAGTCACTGTTTTGGCTTATACGATAATATTCACTCCATCTCATTATTTTTGAGACATGAATTGCACAATTTGTTTTTAAATAACGTGATTTCTATTGATGTTAAAAAGACTGGAAAAAATTGAATGCATACCACACAAATTTGACCAAATATGTTCTGAGTCAAATTACGGGACGAGGGAGTAGTTTGATGGCAAGATTAATATCAATAGCATCTTAATAAAAGTCAAACAAAGTTTAGCTATACCATGATGGTTTAAATTTAGAAAAATGATTTTGTTAAGGGCAGAACCCAAGTTATATGAAAACTGGACCGCTTGCAATGCATTTAACCAATCACCACAAACAAAACATGCATAAAAGAAATGTAAAGAATGCAGAATATGAAGAGGGGAAGAGCATACAATTGGTCCTCTTCTACCACATCACGCTGGGAATGATCTCCTCCTTCCTCAAAGATGCGACCCACATGTTGAGTAACCTCGGCAAAAGAGGGTTGCAGACCCCAGAAAAAGAGAGCATTTAGGAAATATAAATATTGGCGATAAAAAAAAGCTACTGTATATAGGAGCCACAACACTTTGGGTGGTACCAACTAAAGATACTCTGCGAGTTTGCCCCCGATTGTCTCAAATACTTGGAGCAATACCAATATTTGCTTCAACTTGGCCTTCTTCTCTGTGCACTTTTAGGCCTCAATTGTATTACAACTTAATTTTCTCAAAGTGGAGCCAATGATGCAACCGGATCCGAAAACAAAGAAAAGGCTATCTCATAAAGTTCTACCTAAATTATTCTTATTTTCTAGAGACATACGTGTCCTCAATACTTTCCCAGAGGCTACCATCAAAAAAATAACAAATTCAATGACTTTTCCTTCAATTCCATGAATATAAGCTTCTCTTTCGATCTCTTATGTCTTTGGGCAAGCAATCTCACAATCTCCAATTTGTGCCTCATAATTGGAGCACTAAGTCTACAGATAAGCTTAAAGGCATCACTACTTCCATTTTTATCATCCCAATTAGTAGAGACGCATTCATTCCTAAAACAGAAGTTAGATAAAAATTGCAAATAAGCTGTGATGCAAAGCATAGAAGAAAGCAAAATATATTTGTGCATGTGTAGATAAATTCTCTTCAACCCTATTCCTCAAAAGAACAAGTGGAAACAATATAAGACATGTAGACGTACGCATCAATTGCAAGTTCAATGTGGATGCGAAGCACCATCCCTTCACATAAACTCAGCCTGGCAAGGCATCTAGCATTGTCCTTGGATCCATCTTTGTCGAATTTAATGAACTCCCTCATGACTTTGAGGGCCTGATATCTAGCCACGTTATGAAGCTAGTAGACCCCATTAAAACAAAAAACCTTGATTGCAAGTCAATGTTTTTGCTTCTCCTTCTAACACTGCTTTTGCACATTTTGCAGCGTCATTCAAAAAATACCACAATTGATTTGCCTCAACAACACATTTGTGCCTCTATTGATTACATCAAAAATTTTCGTTTTGTTGTCATTCCAGAGTGCGGACTGATATACATCAAATTTGATGTAGTCGTCCACATGGAGAATGCTTTTCTTAATTTCTTTGTCTAAGCCAAATCTGAATACAGGCTTTATTATAATTGTTTTATAGAGTCTACACATAAATCTGAGAGCAACTATAATCAAATATTCCCTGAAACAAAATAAAAGGCCTCTAATTTTAGAAAATAAAGAGGTTTTTATTTGGAAATTACAAATTACTAGCGCTCAAAGTATAATGAGAAATTGAGGGAAAAAATTCAGCCAAAGAAGAACCACCACCACCCAAGGTATCCTGTCCTAGCTGGTGGGGTAAGAGAGATGAGAGTAGCAGTTTTTCAGAAGCCCTTGCTCAATTGATACAAAAATAGGTTAGAAATGAAGCATACCCTTTCCGCGTTGGAGGGTGGTGAAGGAGATGAGCTGGGTAATTGTGCATCTCGCCCCGATTGGATGAATGAAAAATGGTTTCTTGGTTGGGGGCCATTCTTGGACTCAATGTTACACGTAACTTTTCCCTTTGCATATTTAGAAATTATAAATTACCAATGGGTATATGGGCTTTAAGAACTGGATAGAGTATTACAGAATTGGGCTTGAAATCCAAGTTTATTATGAAGTATATATAATATCGGTTTAGGTCAGAATTTTACCGGTCCTAGAATCCTGGACCTAATTTTACTATTCCTAAAATCATGAATCCAAAATTATACTTCCTCCGTCTTATAAACTTACACCTATAGTTATCACGGCACCAAGTGGAGGTGCAGTGCTGGGGTATCGCCAGGATGCCTAGTCAACTACCTAGGCAAGACTTAATATAAGAGAATTGCCATCTATTAAAAACACTAACATAAATATATCAAATTACATATTGTAGTTGTTAAAGTGTAAATGTTTCTAATACATCAAAGTTTAACTACCAAAGTTACTTTTAAGTACTTTGTTAAAAAAAGAAAGTTGAAAAAATGTGTTATCAACTTAAGTTGGTAATAAATTAATCATTTAAAATTTTAAAAATTAAGCAGGAAGTATTAGTTAGGAAGATAAAGTATAAAGAAACATTAACTTGCAAATAAACTAATTTATAAAGCATAAAAAACAAAGCACAATGGCCGAGTGTATAAGATACTTAAAAAATATATTCCTGGACTAAAAAACAAAAGTACTGAACGACGTGAGGCAAAGGCGATGCTTAGGCAAGGTATGCAAAATAAGGCAAGTCGAGAGTAGATGGGTGCCTAGACGATTCCTTGATAACTATGTTTACACCTTTTGCATAAAATTATGTTCTTTTCAACAAAAGTCAAAACTCTTCTCTGTGTCAAACTATACATTTGCATGCTCAATCTGGTTGACCTCATCGAAAGTGGATCAAAGACAAAAACGAAGTTTGTGACTCTGTTTGACTCTCCAATAGACTTCACCCGACAACATTCTTCTTTTGGGGATGTTAGAATAATGGCCCAACGCTAGAGGGGGGGGGGGTGAATAGCGTTTAAAACAAAATCGCAAGAAATTAAAAACGAGAGTGTTAAAGTAAAGAGTGTAAGGAAGACGCACACCGAATTTTATCCCGGTTCACCATAACGTGTGGCAAATTCAGCCCCCCGAGAGACTCTCTCGAGCTACACTAACTCCGTTAAGCTTAAGGGTGCTTAACAAACCGATACAACTTGAGAACCCAAGTCACACGAGCCTCAACACCTTTGCTCGGAGATACCGCACTCCAAGACTTCTCACGAAGGAACGAAAGACTTCCTTCGAGTTTAGAACAAGGGAACAACCTCCCTTAAAGTGTATACAAACACTTAAACACTCAGGAATAAAACTCTCACAAAGAGTAGATATGAGTGAACTAGTAAACGCTCAAGAACACGACAATTTCTTCAAGAATTGGCTCTCAAATAGCTAAGAAAAATAGGAATGCTTATGCAATGAAAGAGTATTGAAATGTTGAAGAATTCTGTGTAAAATGAGAGGATTTGGGTGCCATTTTATAGCCCAAAATGGGATAAACCCGTTGCTAGAGTTTCCAACAGGATCAAGACAAATTTTTCAGGGACACAGGCTGATAGTCGATTATCCAAGCTTGATAATCGATTATCAAAAGATTCCTTGTCCAAAAATTTAAAATTCTATCCGTTGGAGGACAACGGTAACCCAGATAATCGATTGTCAATAAGTGATAATCGATTATTGGTCCTCTCAGAAGAATCTGGGTTTTGGCTGCAAAGACTGTTAATCGATTATTGCATAAGTGATAATCGATTATTGCGTGCTTCAGAACTTTGGAAGTTCAAAGCTGCAGGGGCTGATAGTCGATTGTCGCTAAGGTGATAATCGATTATCACCCAGCTAAGGTCTAGCCAGCTGAAACCTGTTTTGAAAAACCGAGGTCCAAAAACGAAGTGTTCCCAAAAGTAAAAACCAGGTTTGAAAAATATTGTATATGGTATAAAATAGTGAAAACAAGACTTGTTTGGTTAAAACCATGTCTCCAAGGTCGTACAATACGTGCGTACGGTTTTGACTGTTTTTCACGTGTTAGACCGATTGACCAAGATACAAAAGTGGTTTTTATAAAATAATTATTTGGGAAAATTTTAAAAATGCTCAGAGGTAAAAACAAGGTTTAAAATATTGAAAACCACGGAGTTGGTTCGGGTGCCGAAAACCGAACACCGAAAGCCGAACGCCGAAAGCCGAATGCCGACTTAGGTGGTTTCGGTTCCGAGCAAGGACCAGGGATTTTAACAATAAAATAAATCATCAAAATTGTTTGTTTTGATGCAGAAAAAATATTTTATGATTTGTAAAAATTGTTTTGACTTTTTGAGAATCGAGACTTGAATTTATTGTCGGTTTTGATCACAAAAGACCGACTCGACTAAGTCTTCAATTCATGATCTTGTCCTTGAGTCTTTTTGGTCTTGTTCCAAGCCATTCTTCACGCCTTGAGTTATTCAACGAAACTCTTTATATCCACGGCGGTTTGGCAATTATCAAAACTTCTCAGAAATGAACACGACTTTAGTTTATCGTACAAAGTGTGTTCCAACAGGGGATTTTCACCCTTGAGATGACACACATTGACAATTAAACACAAATGTCGACAGTGATTTATTCTCGTTGCTGGAAGCACTACTGCTATGCCCAGGGTTGTCGCAGAAAGCTTGCGGCTGGTTGCTTAGTGGAATTCAATTCAGGCCGTTGCTGCTATTGGACGTCCTTGGAGGTGAGCTCATTGCTGACAGTTGGATGTGCAGATGGCAGAGTGGCGCGGGTTGGGTCGCATCAGCTCTGGATCGCGTCTCTTATTTTCGATCTCATTGGTCCTCCGAAAATCACATCACTCTTCAAATTACTCCATCCCTCCGATATTAATCTTTCCGGTTTGACTTTTCTACATGGCCGCACACAACCCCCCTTCCACCGCTCCCTTCAACTCCCACCATCTCCATAAGGCCTCACAGTCACCGCCAACCCGACAAGAAATCCTCAAAAGAAATTTTTTTAGAAGTCATTATCTCCCTCGTCTGTCAATCCTCACCACCACCGCCAACCCGAGAACGAAAACAAGAACTAGTTACTTGTCCTCGTCTGTGAAGAAAAAGCTTTGATATAGGGGGGAAGAGAGAAAATCTACAGGGAAGATGGGTTCGGAGATCTAGATATGGAGGAGAAGAAAAGAAGAAAATGAAGAAGAAGAAGGAATAAGAAAATGAATAGGATTAATGGGAGGAAGGGGTGGGTTGTAGATCTACGAGAGAAAAAAATGAAAGGAAGAAAGAGAGAGTCTCTAGGGATGGAAGAGATAGATGAGAAAAGAAAGAAAGGTTGAAGAGGAGAGTATTTTTATCCAAATCTCTATCTATACAATGGTAGGAGATCTTCTACAGTGTTCCCGCCAAAGGATATGGGCCGAATCGGTGGTAATGGGCTGCTGTGTGTGGGCCGAAAAATACTCCTTTTGATTTGAAAAATTTCTTGAATAATGTGAGAACCTTTCTAGGGAAGAGTGTGTATGCTTTACACTTTAAAATCATTACTTTCATTGGTAACTTAAACTCTCTTTTTCAACATGTCAATTCAAACATAATCAATCACTTTATATCTCTTCCAAATTAAATGAATGGAATTTAGAAATCTTTCAAGTAGGAGGGTATTTAATGCATTTGTTGAGTTTAGATTAATTTCAATGGTATTTATAACACCTCATATTGCACGGTCAAAGCACTTCATCTTGCACGGTCAAAAGTGTAAAGATGTCCAAAACGACCCAAAACGTGATGTGGAATTCTCTTGACAAAATTGATAATGGTCGCACGACATGGATGCTAAAGTTGCGAGCTATACGCGTTTACCATGTTGGCTTGTGCCAAGGGAGATGATTCAATGGAAGTAATCTTCCATGACGAACATGTTTATTTCTTCTTTCCAATTCTATTTTGAAATATTCACGTACTTCTAATCATCATTTCTAATTATTTTCCTTTCTCTAATTCTTATTGTTTCTCATAAGGTACGAGGATTCATGCTCATCTCAAAAAACCCGAAAAGAAGCGTTTTGAAAACCAAATTATGGAAGACGGTATCTTTGCAATTCGAAATGTTTTGTTCATGACAATTACCAGTCATGCAAGACAACCTCTTATAAATCTTTGTTGGTTTTTTTACACCAAAACAGAAGTTAAATCATTGAGAGAAGGAGACTTTCCGAAAATAAAGTACGACTTGAAATCTTTTTCAAGCATTCAAACACAGCCCTCTTTAAACGATCAACTTCTCATCGGTAAATACATTTTTTGAAAGTGATTTTAACAACTACGCTTTTAAAGCTTGACATACAATGAGTACATAATAAAAAGTTAAACTTATCCGATCGGTGCAGATGTGATTGGAAAAATTGTGGGGCGTTCGAAAGTTCAAACACACATCAAAAGAGGTGGAGAAGAGAAACTAATGGAGATAACACTTGAGGATCATGAGTATGAAAATTTGTTTATAAAGCAACTACATAAGTATAACTGTTAGAAAAAATAATAAGATAGTGAAATAAAATTGCAGAGGCAACCATTTGGCATGCACCTTATGGGGTGAATATGCCAAGAAGTTTCTAAATTGTTTGACTCAAAATCTTCCGGGACCTTTCATTTTGCTCCTAAGTTTTGTCGACCCATGCAGTACATGGGTAAGATGAAATTCTTAAAGCGTGTTTCTTATAAGATTCATTTCTTTATTTATAACTTTATATATAATAATTCGAAAAAAAATTAACTTTCATTTTTTGGCAGGTGCTGTGACGGTTTCAACCTCATTTCATGTCACGAAGATGATTTTTGATGGAGACTCAGATGAAGTTAATCATTTACGAGCTAGGTGCATTTTCTAATATATCGTTTGTTTGTGTGTTTGGGAGGAATGTACTCATAAGGTGGTGTAGAGAAAGTCAGAAGTAGTGTAAGATTGAGAAGAGTTGATATTGGCTCATAAGGTTAATTTTCAAACAGTTTGCCGATGCAAGTTGATGATGTTAGTGCTTCCACCACTTTGATTTTAAATATTTAGTATTCTGTCCCTTCAATACATTTCAAAATTAATGCATAATTCTCTGCCTAATTAAATAGCCTGGAGCTTATTATATTCTTACCGAAATTTCTTCAATTGAAAATACACCAGATTGGTGTTATTTGGGGTTAACTGACTGCAATTAGAAGGTTATCCCTGACTATTCACAGTTTAGATGTTCAGGATGTGATCTCACGATGGCCCATGGAGTGTATAAGTACGTTATATTTTAAATACTCAATTCCCAAAAAAGTGAACTTTGAACATACTATTCTCTATTTAATGCATTTTTTAATTATAACAAACCGGTATAAGGTGAATGTTCATGTGTTTGACGCCAGTGGCCACGCCTCTTTTATTCTTTGGGATAGGGAGTTTAATGAGATTTTAGGTGCAAGTGCATTCCTCCTTAGAGAGCTTATGGTTAAGGTTTGTAAAAGTTAATATGAATTAATTTTCTTATGTAATTCCTAACATCGTAATCTTTTGAACTAATTTCTTATAATTTCTTGCCTAACAGAGAAAGATGGACCCAAATTCGTTCCCCATGGAGTTGAATCATTTAATCGGGCAGAAGGGTTTGTTCAATATTGTCGTGAAGTCTGAAGGTGGGAGTCCACACTGGATGGGCCCTAGGAGTTTTGGTGTTTGATCTTTCGTTACCGATCTAGAACTCTCAAGAAGTATGAACATTTGGTCAAAAATGTTTTGGAAGAAATTGTTGAAGATGGGGCTGATGATTTGTAGAATTCCCTAGAGGACCTAAGCCAGAAAGTTGGAGAAGTGGTATCTAATTCTCTTTTCAATATTTTAACGTGATAATGAAACGCAAGTCAATTTCTTTACTTAATATTATCTTTTTTATCCTAGATCGATTCAAATAACCCAAGTTCCAGACTGATGCCACTTCCCGGCGGAAGATCAATGCAATTGAGAGCGGGGATCCTATCAAGCGATGTAACGCTGCAAAACATACCCAACAATTATTAAGGAATAATTATTCAATTAATCAAATTTTTTTTGATTAAAATAATTTATTATTGGGCTTTGGGCCGAAATAATATATGTTTGATATCCATAATTAGAATCAGGATAAGTCTCATAGAGATAAATCCAATATGTTGACTAATTGTGTAATCTTGGTTGGGAACTTGAGTACATACCCAAAATCAAGAATAAATGAATAATGTATTTATGATGTAAACTTTGAAATGGTTTATTGAAATAAATCATGGGAATAAATAATACGAATTTAGTATGAGCACCTTTTTGAATAAAGGTCAAGCAAATCAATTTTGACTCTGTCAAAGTCAAACTCCAAAAATATGATGTCGGAAAAAGTATAATGAATAAATATAAACAATTGTATCGTTGGATAGAGTTTAATCACATGATCACAACGGTACAAACAGATTTCAATTCGGAGAAAATTGGACCAAAAAGTGTACCCCGACTGGGACCAAAATTAGTTTCAATCAGGGACTACATCCCAAATGGTGCCCTGTTCAATCACCGCCGATTCCAAAAACGTAGAAGCAATCAGGAAAGCCACTGCTCAGCTACTCCCTTGGCTTCTTCTCTTTCCCTTCACTATATAAGAAAGCCCTCCAAGCTCCATTCTTCACCATTCTTCTCCATTTTTCTTTCTAAGTGTTCCTGAGAGTGTGAGTAGTGTTGTGGTGCTGCCAAATTGGTGTGTAGTCATTGGAGCAGAGAGTAATCCTCGCCGGAAGTTTCGCTAGAAAATTCTCAAAACCTTCGATTAGCTTTAAGGTAAGCCCGTAGATATATGTAACGACTAGAATATTCATATAGGTCGTTTTTACGTTCATAAATGGTCATTTGGTTGAGTTTTCTGTTTGACATGTTTGAAGAACTAAGAATCATAAACCTTGAATTTGATGTTAAAAATATGATTTAATGATTCTAAAATGATCTATGAAACTTGGAGAACATTTCTATATCATTTAATTGAAGTTCAGTACCTAAAACTGGTATTTCTAAAAAAATGGACCGAAGGTTGAATAAGATGAACATTGACCTAAAACTACACTGCCTGGATCAATCACACTTCCTGGATCGATCCTTTGGAAGTATTTCTTCTAGCTTGGATCGATCTAGAAGGCTGGATTGATCCCTTGAAATTCTGATCTGAAAATTTGTCTGAAAATGCTATTTTTGAGATCTAAAATCATATTTTTGATACCAATTGATTATGATCATTATAAAAAAGATTTTTCACAATAAAAAGGATGTTTTTAACAAATTAAAACATTATGTGATGCATGACGGTAAGTTCGAGTGTTAACACTCGAGACTAGGCCGTTATTTGTTATTAAATGTTATGTTGAATGATCATTATGGTGAACAAATATTATGAATGATTATGAATGATGAACCTACTGATTAGAATGATCATATATGACTTAATCATAATTAAAAGGGATATATTGATAATCATAACGAGAATATATTGTTAAGGGTATCTTGAACAACTCTAAGATATATCCATAGTGAAGTTGATTTTGAAAGGTATCTAGAAGAACTATAAGATATACCTATTTAAGTTAGGCCTTGAGAGTATGATGCCCGGTGGCTAGGGTTAAAACGTACGTACCTACTCTTTTGGAGGTACCACCCAACCGAACAGTGAACACTACGCTGTCAGTTTTTGGTTGACCTTAAGCAATGGTAAGTTTAATATTTGAAAACTCTTTATAAAAATATATATTAAACTAGGCCTAGCTTAAGGATTAGAATATCTTGAACTAGAATTAGTTTAAGAATGGAATTGGCCTTATACTAAGGATAGTTTAAGAATATTGTTGAATGTTGAATATTGAAGATGATTGTGATGAATATTGGATATTGAATGATGAACGTTGAATAATGAATAATTACATGAATCATATCAAATTCTTCAATTACATGTAAGAATTAACTACATGTACTATTTGTTGTCTCAAGAAAAATACTCACACTCTTCATTGATCTTAGCATTTAAAACCTGTCATGTTTATTGGCTCAATAAAAATACATGCTCTTCAAGGTAAAAATACGTTTGTGGCATTCATTAGCGCAATAAAAATACACACTACTCATGTATTAAATGCTGTAAAATTTCGTTCATTAATGGTGTGACATTTATAACATTTACTTTTTAATAAACAAAGAAATCTTTTGAAATCTTCAATGAATATTGGCAATTAATACATGTCATTTTTTGAAGCCCAAGAAATAACTGACCATCCTTCAAAAATCAGATCATTTAATAGGTTAACGTGCATCAACACGGTTTGGTGTAAGAATATCTAAGCATTAAATACATGTACTATTTGTTGTCTCAAGAAAAATACACACACTCTTCTAGGATAAAGTTAATTTATTAGGGTTCTTGCATTGGAAATCAAGTTAGCATTTAATACATATGTACTATTTTATAGAATGTCGTGATTTGTATGCATGTATAAAGATATATGTATATATATACTTTGAAATTATTTATCTTATAAAACCTTTGAAAATACATATACTTTTTTTACTTTATAAAATCCAGAATGGATTAAATTGACTAATAAAAAAAATGAGTAAACTTAATTCTACACGGTTGAATTATACATGATTGAAATATATTATAAAAGCTGTGAAATATATACATATATACATATATATATATATATATATATATATATATATATATGAATATATATATCCTTTAAAAATAATTTATTTTATAATTCCTTTGAAATAATATATTTTATTTACTTTATGAAATGCAACATGGATAAAATTCACTTACAAAAAAACAATAAAAATAGCCTCATGGTTACCACACACACACACACACATATACATACATACATACCATATATATATATATATATATATATATATATATATATATATATATATATATATATATATATATATATATATTATATATATATATATATATATATATATATATATATATATATATATATATATATATATATATATATATATATAAAATTTTTATTAAGAGAGTTGAAAACACACATTCGGGGAGGACTACACCGAAGCCCCGAAGGAAGGAATGAAAACAAAACACACAAAAACCCCATACAACATCAATGCCCAACCTCCACATTCTTGCCCGACTTAAACCTCCCCGCTTCCAGCAGTTACTTAAGCTGATGGCTTCCAGCCCATTAGTTTTCATCATTCACGTCCTACCTTTAAGATTTTGAGCCCAACCAAAACTAAACAGAAAAAGTGGAATTTCTTCCGGTCCTCCAATAGGTATTGAGCCCCCATCCGTTGAAGTCTGCATCATGGCACATCCATTTTTTGTTGCGGTTCACCCAACACCATTCTTGGAGATGTTTGAAGCATTGTTGAATAACACCCTCTATTGTGGATGCTTTATCTTCGTAGATGTATACATTCCTAGCTTTCCAAAGGCACCAAGAAATGATCCCTGGCATGATAAGCCTAACACACCCCTTGAAGCTTTTTGTGTTGCCCGAGATCCACCACAAAAGGAGGTTTTGCTTAAAGGTGAGTGGAGTTGCAATCCAAGGTCGAGCTGCCAGATGATTGAAGTAGTCCCAAATATTTTTGCTGAAGTAGCAGTTTAGAAGAGTGTGGTCCATATTGTCCTCATGTTGTGCACAGAAAGGGCAAATACTTAGGAGCATGAGGTTAAAGCATTGGAGATTGTTGGGAAATGGTAAACAACCTGCTTGACATTTCCAAATGAAAGTCCTAAACTTTGGTATCTGGGTCTTGTTCCAAACAAATCTGGTTGAGAAGAGGCTACTGTGACCATCCTCTCTAAGGGAGTAGGCCTGCTTTAGAGAGAAAAGCCCATTGTTCCAAGACATAGAGCCTGCTTCAACCTTGGCAAAAAGAGTGCAGAAATCATAGACTCTACAAATCCTTTTCCACGTGGGTGAATCTGTTAACCTTTCTCTAACACAGCCCTGCTTAAGATATTTAGCTCTCATAAAAGAAGCCCAAAGACCGGAATCATTATGAACTCTCCACCACTGTTTTGCTCCATACGCCTGCTCCAGGGTAGCCAGATTTCTGATTCTTAGGCCCCCAGCTTCCTTAGGAATACAGATGTGTGACCATTTAACCCAGTGGTACTTAGGCCAGCCATCCTTCTGTCCCCAGTAAAAGTTTGCCATTTGAGAGTTGAGTTTAGCATGAATAGATTTGGGTAAGGTGTGGACAGCCAAAATGTGTAAGGGGATGGAGGATAAAACATGTTTGATGAGGATCAGGCGCCCCATTTGATTAAGAACTTTACTGTACCATGAGGAGATGTGTTTATCAAAGTGCTCCAGGAGGTTATTGCAATGCTCTTTCCTAAGGATGCCCCTGCAGATAGTTCCACCCAGGTAGGTGAAAGGAAGGGAGCCAGCCTTCATTCCCAAGATCTTCTCCATGTGAGAGAGCTGTTCTTTAGAAGTGGTTTTGGAGGAGTAGAAACGGCTTTTAGTGAAGTTTATTTGCTGTCCAGAGGCTCTAAGTTAGACCAACAGCAAAGACTTCATCCTAAGTAGGTTCCTGGTTTCTCTTTTGGTGAAAATCATGAGGTCATCAGCATAAACCAAGTGTCCCACCCATTTGAGGGATCCCATATTGTATCTTTTAATAATGCCTGTATTTAAGTGGTGGTTTAGCAATCTGGATAAACCTTCACCTCCAATGATGATGAGAAGAGGGGACAAGGGGTCACCTTGCTTTACTCCCCTAGTCATTGGAAAAAACCTGTTGGTTCTCCATTAAGGAGAATGGAAATAAATGTGGACTTCAAATTTGCCATGCAAAGTTTAACCGAGAGAGAAGAAAAGCCAAAGCCTTTAAGAATGGATTCCAAGTAGGACCAGTCCATCCTATCAAAAGCTTTTGCCATATCAATCTTGAGGATGATATTGCCCCCAAAAACTTTCTTATCCAGTTGGTGAATTGCCTCCTTGGCCATGAGAATGTGGTCTTCAATGGCTTTTCCTTTCTGGAATGCAGCTTGTTCATCAGAAATGATTTTAGGTAGCAGCTTTTTGAGCCTATTTGCCAACATTTTGGTGTTGATTTTGCTCATGAATGTGGAGAGAGAGATAGACCTGAAGTCACCAAAAGTTTTAGGATGGTCTGTCTTGGGAATGAGGGTGAGGAAGGTGCTACCATACCCTTTGGGAATAGGCATCCCTAAAAAGGAATCTTGCGAGGCCTTAAGAACATCATGTTGTATAATCTCCCAGCAGCACTTGAAGAAAGTACCATTGAACCCATCTGGTCCACTTGCACTATTGGCATCCATCTCCCAGATGGTGTGTTTAACTTCATCCATGTCAGGTAGGGCTGTGATAGAGGCATCCTCTTCTGCAGAAATAAGCTTAGGGATATGTTGGAGAATAGGCATGAGGGTGGGGCAATGATCGGCAGTTTCAGCACTGAAATGGGACTAAAAATATTTGATGGCTTCCTCCTTGATCTCCTCTCTGTTGTGAAGGCCTACCCCCTCTTGGGAAATAATGTGGTTGATGCAAAGTTTCTTTTGTTTCCCTCTTACATAAGCCTGGAAGACTTTGGAGTTTGCATCTCCCTTCTCTAACCATTTAATGCTAGCCTTTTGCTTCCAAAATTCCACCTCCTTCTTGACTGCAAGAATCATTTTTGCATTCGCCAATTGAGCAGTCTCTCTGTTCCCATCCGTGGGATCGGTATCATAAGCCTCCTGAGTTAGAGAGGCATATTCTTCAGCCTTCTTAGCCTGGTCAAAAATATTGCCAAACTCTTTGTGGTTCCAGGTCTTAAGGTCCACTTTGAGGGCTTTAAGTTTGGAGAGGAGGCCTCTCATGCCCCCAAATGTAGGGCTCTTATCCCAGGATTTTTTGACCACCTCAAGGAATTTGTCATGATGAGTCCAAGAATTGATGAACCTGAAAGGCCTTGCACCAAGTTGTTGGTCATCATGGCAGTGGAGTAATAGGGCCTTATGGTCTGAGTTTGCTTTAGGAAGGTGATGAAGCTCAACCTCTTTGATAAAATCCAGGACATCCAGATTCACCAACACCCTATCAAGCCTTCGCCAAGTTTTACCTCTACTCCTTACTCCTGACCAAGTGAAAACACCCCCCAATGGATCAGGACAGTGTAATTTGCAATTTGAAATGCACCATTGAAATTCTTCCATGCTTTGAAAGTTAGGGGTGCATTGTCCCTTTACATCCTGAGGGGAGAGGATAGTATTGAAGTCTCCTCCCAAAATCCATTTATACACACACACACACACACACACACACACACTAGCAATTTCACGCGCGTTGCGTGGGTTTAAGTGCCCGATCCTGATTTATCCTAGATAAACTCATGTTATTTTTATGATATAATGTGAGTGGGGGTTTTGTTTTTGTTTTGTTTTATGGGACCAAAAAGGGAGATTTGAGTAGACAACTTCAAAAGATTGAACAGAATTGAAGTTCTGATCCTGCAAGCATATAAGCTAATAATTATAGGACTTACAACTTGATGAAAGTTACTTTCATGAAAAAGTGTGTGTTGGTTTAGGTGTATGTGTGTATAGAAGAAAAAGTAAACAAAGATTTTCAGTTCAATTGTATTGAGAACATAATGTGAAGCTAGGCTTCTAGATTTTTATGACCAATCTTGTCTAAATAAAAGTAGTAAAAGGGTTCAGAATAGTCTAGAATAATGTAAAAATGTTCTTCCTTAAAAATATTCAACGAAGGGAACTTCCCTAAATCTACGTATATTAAAACACTTCAAATACTTATGCATCTAAAAGTGTAAAAGGTATAGAAATTAAGGAGGAAAACATGGCTTCAAAAGTGGTCCATAAAACCCACGCGAGAAAAAGGAATAGAATCAATAAAAACTCATATGAATAAGCACTGTCATTATGTTTTTTTGAGGGATGTCGAGCTAAAAATTCCCAAGAAGTGAACATACGTTTATCAAGAAAAGCTGACAATGAACCATCGTCCTATTGGCAATAGATGAATACCCATCACAAATGATCCCAAAACAATTGAAATTGGAAAAAGTATAACGCACTTGTCCTTTAATCAAGAATAATACAATGCAAGGCTGCAAGCACACACATCATTTGGAACTGAAACAGTTGTATAACATATACAATTCAAGAAGTTAGGTAACAAAGTAACAGAAAAAAGGATTAACACGTTTTAAAATCACAAGGACATCACGAAGAAACATATGTTAACTGCTGGAGAAGAAACATTAGTGAATTGCTGGTGGAGATTATAAACAAAATGTCATGTAATGAATATCTGATTAATCCCACAATCCTGATTTATTTGGTGTCATGACCTTCTCATGGGAGTGACGGTGGAAGGTAGCTGGAACGCAGACCTCGATTCCAAACTTTTTTTATTCATGTAGGCGTGAACTGCTTTAAGGCAAAGTTTGTATGGTCCAGCTGCATGTGCCAGCTTTTGTACCTTTATTACAGTCATAGCATTGAATGGAGAGTAGGATATCATTCAGACAAAACACCTCAACATATTGCCAAAATGATATTTCTAACACAACTACACAAGAATTAATTGTTTTAAAATGTAATACAAGTATAAGCTACAACCAATAAGTAATTGTTGGTCTTGATGTCAGGTTTTAGGTTTATAAATTAAGTTTGTTTATTTATTTTAGTTATTCCATTTTTTTGTGTGTTTTGTTTTTTTGTAGTATGGTAATCAGTTTTTTGACGTAAGAATTAATTTGCATAAAACTGATTATTTCAATGTGGTTAAATTTTTGCGAATAAGATTAGTTATATGTTCTGGCTATTTTACATTTTTATAATGTTTTGTATCACTGATATATAAGAAACATAATTCAAACAAAAAATAAACTACTATGGTTGATACTTTCTTCAATCAAAATTCTCTTCCTAGGATTGGACTTGAAACACGTCATTTTCATCAAGTTCTTTTCATGTCAGAAAGATCGAAATATATGTAATCAATTTCTTATAATAAGGGACTAAGTGAAATAACAAGTGAAATATATGAATGATTGAATTTTTAGTATCTTTATCAATTAAATTTCTTTAATTACAAAGTATCTATAAATACAAATTAATGATTTAATGGATGTAATATCTGTTATTAGCCATATGGATATTAGCTTCAGAGTGTTGCATTAGTGCCTGCAAATGGGTTTTGGTCAATGGTGTTCTGCATATTGATTCATGTTATGTGTTGTGGTGTATTTAGGTGTGTGAATTTGTGGGTTCTGCATATTACTTAGGTCTATGTATTGTAGGATTTCATCGTAAACAATGTTTGTTGTGGTTGTTGTAATCTTGTCTTGGTTTTCTTCATCGCACATCACCATTTTAACATTAGTTGCCTTCTGTGCTCTTGATAGGGCGACATATAATTGGCCATGGCTAAACACTGGTTCTTTCAGGTAGATCCCAACAGTTTTTAGTGTTTGCCCTTGTGACTTGTTTATTGTCATGGCAAAGCATAGTTTCACAGGGAATTGAAATCTCTTAAATGGAATTGGACACTCATCGTCCCGAGATATCTCGAGTGGTATTCTCGGTATGAAGACATGGTGTCCTTTTTTTCCACCCAATGCTATTGTGCAACTGAGGACATGGTCTTCAATATCTTTGCAAATGAGTCGCGTGCCATTACACAATCCTTCAGATGGGTTTAAATTCCTAAGTAGTATTATAGGACAACCCCTTTTCGAGATTAACATGTGTGGTGGTAGACCATTGGGTGTGATAGAGTGCAAATAGTCCTCACAATGTAAGTGATTGTTGTTGGTGGGTGTGTCTATACTGTAGGAGTGAAGTGGGTTGCCTGGGAAAGCTTCTATAAGAGTAGAATTAATCTCATCCACTGTTTGGTTCTTAGGTGTTAGAATGTCACTTTGTAATTGGTCGTATGGGTCATCAATGAATTTGGACAAGTTTGGAAACACTTCCTTAAGCAATGTAGCTAATGGGGACTGGTTTTTTTGTGGGGATACTATGAAGGAGGATTTCCAATTGATTTTGCAATTTTATTGTTTCCAACGCATAGTAGAAACTCACAAAAATATGGGTCCTCATTAGCCCTCATGTTTTCTGTCAATGTTATCCTTGTGACATTTTGCCAAATGTGGTGGGATCGTACCAACGATGCTTCTATGATGTCTTCCTTACTGCCTCTCTTAACAACGAGTAAGGTTTGTCTTAGATCTCCCCCAAATACAACAACTTTGCCACCAAATAGGTTTGTGTTGCCCATTATATCTCTGAGGAGTGCTTCGACTGATTCAATTGACCGTTTGTGTGCCATTGTAATTTCATCCCAAATGATAAGTCGACATTCTTTTAGTAGCCGTGCCTTAACGGTTTGTTTCCCAATGTTGCATGTTGGTGTATCCTGGCCATCTATTGGGATCTTGAAACGAGAGTGTGTTGTTCGTCCTCCGGGTAAGATTGATGCTGCAATTCCAGAGCTTGCAGTTGCTAGTGCTACCCATTTCCGCATTCTTACTGATGCGAGTAGACATTTGTAAAGGAAAGTTTTTCCTGTGCCACCTGGTCCATCCACAAAGTAGAGTTGACCAGCATTTGAGTCGATTGCTTTCATTATTTGATTGTATGCAGTTCTTTGGCATGCATTTAGGAGGGTGTATTCAATCGAGATTCTGTAGGATTTTTTTGGATTTTAAAAGTCTGTGTGTATTCAATTGAGATTTTAAAAAATCATTTAAAATCTGTAGGTATTCAATGGAGATTTTATAAAATCTTTCTAAATCTAATGATATTGAAAAAATGATAGATTTTGAAGGAGTGTTATATAACATGGATTTTGAAGGATTTTAGGCCCAAAGTATAAATAAAAATTTTGTTTTCAAATCCAACCAAAAGCCTAGGGATTTTGTTGGACTCCAAATCTGCCGGATCTTTCTCTCTTCTTCCCGCACGGTTCTTCATCTTCTCCGGTCATCCCCATTTATAGTGTAAGTTTGCTTACTTTTTCCAGGGAACTGTTTTCTCTCAACTCTGACTTCACAAAAAAACTTCTTTCCATCCATCTTTGCTTGAAGATTTGCAATGTCAATTGATCCTGAACGATGAATTGTGTTTGTGATTTGCAACAGGCGGTTGAAATCTTCATCGAAAATGGTTCCTAGTATTTGTCCCGTTTCATCACTCAACACAACTTCCATCTTGTACCTAAAATTGGACTGATGAACTTAATGTAAACTATAATATAAACATTGTAGGTGATTATAAATTATTTAACAATACTCACTTCTTTTCAGTGCGTGCATTAAGATTGCCACAATCCAAACATCTATAGCTTCCCCCTTCCGGGCCACAGACTTTTCGATTACAATAATCACAACCAATGTAGAAACTTGCCGCGTCGTCTATAATTCGCATACGTACTTCCACCCAAACTCCTTTGCCCTAAATGTGGAGACATTAATCAAAATGTTGACGTTTTGTAGCGATTTATTTAAGAAATCACAGTTGCAGTGCTGATGCTCGATTCATACCTGGATATTCATTTCGGCAATGTTAACAACTTTGGTCTTCGGTTGGCCAGGAGGATATGCAAGCGCAATTAAGGCATGTTTATATGTCTTCAGGTCGATGTACCTCTTCATAAGATCAATGCTCTCATCTCGCGTGTTAATGTGATTTATTATTTTTACATTCCTTTCAATGGTTAAGCATGTAGTTATCTTAATAAGAGTAGTACTTTTATACCATTTTTTAAGGGATTCAGATCTTGGATTCGTGGGATTCACTTCAAAGATGGAATCGAATCGAGTAGATAGGGAAACACCTGTTATACGCCGTATTCATTTAGCAATGATTTTTTAGTATAATTCTGTAAATATGTACGTTGGTAAATAATGGTTTACCATTAAAGTTGTTGACAATAACCCTCTTTCCCAAAATTATTCGGAATTGGCCACTATCCAACACAAACATGAGTTCTTTCCCTTGATAAATGGAAAAATCTTCCCATAACGTTAGTAACATTGGCTTCATTCTAGTCAAGGTAATCATTTTAAACGTTGGTTATATGTACAAAAATATTAAATTGCATTACGGGAAAAAATTGCTTACTCCTCATTAACAATTGTGAATTCGTATGTTGTCTTTTCCGTCTCTTTAACTGAGATATATTCTCTAGGCATCTTTTCAAGAACAATGGCCATGAAATCTAAATAAAAGCCCATTGAAAAATGATTTTCGATATATAAACTATGTAATTCTTTACAAATAAATTGAAATATATTACTTACTTATGGGACTCTTAGTTCCAATAAGGTTGTAGAAGTCATGAAATGCTGTTAGTGTATCTTCTTGCTCATTTGATATTTCAATTTCATCTGAATCGGGGACTTTTTCAATATAAGTCTGCCTACTGAGCATCCAAATATACTTGTAATGTGGCGATGGCGGTGGAACATTATATTTACTTGGCAACACAACCGCATTAGTTATGTTGTAAGTTTTATTCAAATCAAGTACTCGATCAACTTGATCAATGTTTGTCATGGCAAATACTTTTGTTCCCTATGTTAAATAAAGTTCATAAATTAATAAACATATAAATAATCGAATAACTATAGTTGGTTTCATTCTTTGATACCATTACGAGAATATTAAACTTACCTCTTCATCTTGCATTATAAAAGGTCTACACTTATTGGGACTAAACTGTGAATCTCTTATATTACGCTTCTCCACAACCCGCACTTTGCACGTCCATTCTAGGTTGTTGTCTTTAATATGCGCAATCATTTTTGTTGTTGCCATCCCTTGAACATATAAAAAACCAATGAAATTCCTAAGCAAATTGTTTTTTTAACTAATGGTTTTGAATTTAATTACAGGGTGATGACTCTCAAATTCTTACTGTGTTTAAGTCTATCATTGAGCAGTAGGGGTGTTCAAAAATATCCGATCTGAAATATCCGTCCACGATCTGGGCCGATCCGAAAAATGGATATCCGATCCGATATTTTAGCTTGCAGATATTTCGGATCGGATACCCGAAAAAAATCGGATCGGATATGGATTAAATTTCTGGATTTTTTCGGATAATCGGATATCCGATTTTTTTTACCTTTTTTTGTAAATTTTGGCTAAAAACTCAACTTTTCGGATAATCCAGTGATCCGATCTGAAAAATCGGATATCCGAATTCCGGATATCCGAATATTTTCGGATCGGATATGGAATGAGTTTTGCATGATCCGAAATTTTTGGATATCCGAATTTTTCGGATCGGAACGATCCGATTGAACACCCCTATTGAGCAGCCCCTCCTTTTTGAGTTGGAAGTCAAAAAGTCACATTCTAGTTTTTGTAAAAAAAAAAAAAATACACAGTTCACAACATAATTAATGATTAAATGATTTTAAGACAATATTTGCATGCCACTTCTAACACACAGGGATAAGTACTTTTTTCATCTTATTGTATGAAATTGGAACTGAAAACAAACTTTTTCATGTAGGACTGTGTTAACAGTAAACCAAAGAAAGACATCACACAGACTTTTGACTTAAATGCGTCCCCGAAAGCATCATTACAACTCTACACAAGTAAATGGACAATTTCTTTTTGGGGAATCATTTGTGGTAAACCTAAATACGACTGGGCTGAGTGGGAAAAGTATTTTCAACTAAAAGACGAGGGGGGTCTACGAATATGTAGTCTTCACACAATACAAGAGGCATTCATACTCAAAATGTGGCAGACTTATGATAAGTGTTCATCACTTGGGGCTACATATTTGAAGGCAAGATACCCTTAACAATGATTTATGTGAAAAATTATACTGTGAAGAAATAATACATACCTTAACAATTATGTTGAAATGTAGAGCAAATGAAATAGAACCTGCATTTATTTTTAAAAAAGATTATGCGTTTGGTAATTGAAAACAAATTGGGTAATTGCAAATAAGCATCACAATTGCTCGAAAAAATCATTCAAAAAACAAAAAGGGTGAATTTAAAAAAACTCTAAAACAATAGACTAACCTGGAACCAAAGCTCTGGACTGCGATTCATTCCAACTACAAAAATCGATTATAAATAGCAGCAGGATTGACAAAATTGTAACGGTTGTTTACATTATTATTGATTAGGAGTATTTTCTGGAATTTACAGCCCTCAAAGCAACCAAACGGCCAAATATTTTTTAAATTGTTGAAAATTAATTACCTGATTTTTATTGGGGAAGGCGGAAATCAAAAAATTCCTTAGCAACTCAGCTTGAATCTCTCAAATTCCACAATGAAATTGCAACGCCATTTCAATCATTTACTCCTACGCCATGATATCGCTAGCATTTAATCGGATAACACGAAAGAATGAAATGGCATCGCACCAGTAATTTTATTGCTGTAATATTGAGCGCATTTACTCCTCTGTAGCAGGGTTGCGTTTGGATGGATACCCAGAAGCTATTTAGAATTACTAACGGAGTTTCTAACGGTGGGGGCATAGTGGGGAGTATTTGGTATGGTACAAATCTAAAGTCTAAAAGTACAAATATTTTGGATGGGAAAAAATCACAAAATTAAGGGGTACCTAACTCTATCCTATGTTTATATAATAAAAAGAGATATATATATATATATATATATATATATATATATATATATATATATATATATATATATATATATATATATATATATATATATATATATATATATATATATATATATATATATATATATATATATATTTCATTGAAAACATTTTGTTCTAAAAATGTCATCATAAATAAAAACCAAGATAGTCAAGCTCACAAAAGTACAAAACTGTTTTGTAGTAACAGATCCTCATCAAAAGACTGCATAATTGGTAGTTTTGAATGCAGCAAATATGCAACAAAAAAGTCTGGAATGAAAATGCAGCTAGGAGACTTCATGATCTCGGGCAAATCTTTCACTCGTCATCATCCTCCTCATCATCATCTTCGTCTTTTCCAGCAGCAGCGTTTAGGGCATTCAGTCTCTCAATCAACTTAGCCTTCCTCTCTTCGTAGGTCAGCTTCTTGAGGTTGAACCTCTTGTGTTCCTTGGGTGGCTGTTTCTCGGACTTCTTCTGGCTAGGGTCGGCGCGGATGGCTGCATGAACCTTTTTGTAC